>JAPYMA010002637.1:0-18007 GCA_035041965.1 Anisakis pegreffii
TCATTCAATTCTAACTTATTTTCAATTATTCTCGTCGTTATCGTCGTCTTTATTAATTGCATTATTATCACCCTATTATTCTTATTACTATCGTTATGAATAGCACAGAGGTAGGTAGTTGATCCATTGGTTGGTTGCCTGATTGGGCTGGTGGATGGATGGATGGATGGATGGATGGATGGATGGATGGATGGATGGATGGATGAATGAATTAATGAGTAAATATAATAGGTGAATATAACAGACTGACTGAATGAAATGAATTGAAATGAATAGATAAATAAATAAATAAATAAATAACGGTATTGAACACACTTGGATTATAATCTTATACATATAGATTGCATAAGCGTCTTTCTCATTCATATGAAAGGTGACTGGATATATCTACTATTTTAAGGTATATTTGATAAATATGTGTACACCTATGGATTTATATGAATATACTCGTTTATAAGTCTCAGTTTCTATATGAATGAATAGATATTTTACCCAAGTTTATTTGTTGTATGCTTAGTGGTGGATAAGTGAACTTGTTCATTTATTTATGTGTACATATTTGTGGAGAGGGAAGATTCATAGCCCATAAAATGCATGCAGTACTTTTACTTGTTCAAGTATTTCTTGAAATTTCATAGTCCGATCAATTTGGATTATCGATGGTGTTCACCGAAAAGTTGGGGATTAAAAGTTATCCATGCAACATATAGGAAATTTCTATCAACCAAGTACAGCAAAAAGAAGCATGAAAGCCTTAGCGTAAACATTTATAAGCAATACTGCCCGAGATTTCAAATAGTCGTTTATTCTCCTATTCCTTTCCCCCTCCCCTCCTCTCCTCCTACGTACATCATCGCAATCCAGATTATTCACAAGTGATAAACTCGTTATAAGTGACTGATTTGAATCATCAACATAAAAGTTATTCAGTCACTGCGAACTGACATCGTAGATAAATGATAACAGTTTTAACTAAAAATTTAATTTTACCTATTCCATAAATTTTATGCACCATTAAAACGTAAATGGATCAGCTTTAAACCATTTCACTGAAGTAATGCTGGCGTGAAGTAAGAAAAAAAAGAAGCCAGTGACTGAAAATGTAAAATGGGATGAGAATAATAACAACAATTAGATGATCGTTCTACATACTATTTGTCAAACATATCATTTGATACAGTAGTGCTAATAGTAAACATAAATACAGTATGCTCATAAATTGCTAATTGAAATGCGAAATTTTCTGGTTTCTTCTCATCTTCCATTCAACAAGGACGAGTTATTGCTGATCATTTTATTGCAGCATCATTTCATTCTGTTTGCTGTTATCGTCGTTGTCGTCGTGGTTTCCATTCATATTATTACATATTCTTCAGTTGCAGCATTCATACCATTTCGAGTAAATATTTACTGAGTGATTGACTGAGGAATGGATAGATTGATTAATATTCATTCATTCATTTATAATAAAATCACTTTATTTCTCCACCGTTTTTCTTCTCCTTCTTCTTCTTCATCATTATCTTCTTTTTCAGCGATTACCAAACGACTGTGCAAGTCAAAAAAAGTTAAACTGTGTACAATAATAATTTTGAATCGAGATCCATCGCCAGATCGTTGAAGATTTTTCAATAATAGTTTTTCATAAGTTGATTTTGGTTCGATTATACTTGCTTATGTACGTATGCATTCGTAAAAATGATTTTCCATATTTTTGTTTTCGAGTGCATTGTTCGTATCAGTTAGTTAGTTGTTGCTTTTCTTCAGAGGCACGCATCATGTTTCTACGATGTGTTTCTTCTTTGGCATATCGTTTTATACAAATATTACTTCTTCATTCATTCATTCATTCATTCGATCATCCATTCATTTCGTTCAACCATACACTCATTCAGTCATCCTTTGACCATATTCTCATAGTTTACCAACTAAAATTACCATCAGTAATATCACTAGCAGTAATCATTGAGCAGTAAATAATACTGAACTGATGAGCGATTTGATGCAAAAGAATCTGTCGAGGATTTATGTGATAAACTGGTAAGGAGATTTCGCATTCTTTAGAATCGATGAATGTCATTGGCTATTGTCGATTTTGTTGAGCGTTCTAACGAACACTGATTGACTTTGTTGTGTTTTCTGATTACTGTTATTGATTTTCACATTAATGCCCTCAATGATATTGACGATAACATTAAGGTCGGTAATATCGCAAATGTGCTGTTTGATTTTAATTATCTATCTATCTATCTATCTATCCAACATCTATGTATGCGTGTCGTTGAATGTCACTGCTACCGTAGTAACATACATACATATGTAATGCATATGCTTATATCATTGATGACTCAATGAGAGCTACTGCTACAAAGTGTTAGAATAGAGTGTCTGCTGCTTGTAGTAATAGTTGTGCTATGGTAGTTATTTTGTGTGTTTGGTTCATTTGATTGGATTGAATAGATGATGCTGATGGCGACAATGATGATAAAGGCTTAGAATTAACTGTTGGTTGTCGTTTGGTTGGCAGATGATAGCAGCTTGTACAGTTGCTCGATTGATGGGACGAGATAGGCTGGCAGCGTTAATTAATATACAAGCAGTGCAGTACGATGATCATAAAATTTTATTCATGTAGATATTTGTGACTATATTGATAGTGGAAAAGGACAAGCAACTAAGAAAACGAAACGGTTGAAACTGATTAAAAAACGATGTGAGGTGAAACGAAGTGAAGCGAGTAACTGGTTCTGACGAAATTAATTGAACACGGTGGCAGTAATAGCAGCGATAACAGTGATGAAAAACAGTATGTACGCGTGGCGGATGTTGCCGTGCAATATTTGTTGCAGTAGGAATAGTAATAATTGAAATATAATGATGGAAGGATTTGATAGGGTTGAATTTCACGATGATGGAGAGGAGGTGAAGTGAGCTAAGTAGAATCAATTCAGAAGTAGTGTAGTAGGCAAAAGAAGAATGAATAGATGCGTGACAAACAGACTCCTGATGACTGCTGGTGAAATGGATGGATGAATGGCTGACATCTGACGGTTACAACTATTGACTGACTGCTAATGCATCGGATGATTGTAGGCAGGTAGCATCATCCAAGTTGATCAAGACGAGTAGAATCGTGTCGAAAGGCTGCTAACTGAGCAACACTCATCACATAGGCGGAAATCATTAGGAACAGTCAACAAACCGAGAGATTTCATGCACTTATTCGATGAGAGTGAACCAAGAAAGAGAGAGTAAAGGTAAGGCAATTTCTGATCATGCGGCTCATTACAATTACTAGGTGATTGTCGTTGTCGTGGCGAGATCTTGGCTAGACAGTATGTTCAGGAACGAATTTAGTAGAATGGACGAAGAAAAAGGGTATTCGTAATTACACAGCTGTAAAAAAATATTTTATGAGCAACGATTGCTAGTCTGAACACACTACCGTGGTAAGGAAGATGCATGTGAATAAGAATGAGATATTATACAATTTGATCAAACCCTTCGGCGAACAATGAAGTAAAGAATGGATGGGTTCATTTGTTGGCGGTGTGCACTGAGAATGATTGCTATGTAATGTAGGAAGGTATTGACAGATGGATGAATGGATGTAACTGTGACTGGCTGGCTGCTTTGATTGTGGTTTAGGCTCACACTTAGGTTATGCCCAGTAGAATATCAGCGTGTTTAAATGTTGTATAGTGAAAGGGGACAATAAATTGTCGAATACATATCAGCTTTTCTTGAAACGCAAGAAAGATTGATCGATGGATGCATGAAGAATGATGGCTGAAGTAGGAATAAATGGGTGGAAAAAAACATGTGGCAGATGAATTGCTACAGGATGTGGTGGAAACGTGATATGAGGTGGATTTAGAATTGATTATAGACTGGTGAATGGATGGATGGATAAGCAGAAGAATGAACGAATATAAGATGATGATGATATAAAGTTAGATATTAGGTTAGTCGGTACACTAGGTAAAGTAGAAGTGCCAGGTAAAATATCGAAGGTAGCTGACAGCACCATGAGGAAAAGCGATTGAAGAAATGAGAGCAATAATAAGAAGTAGAAGAAGAAAGCATATAGACTCAAGATATGAGTTTTTTTGCATTAAAAATCGAGATGAAATTGCACAATTAAAAATTCATATCAATATTCATTATAAAAGCATCTGCTACTGCTGCTATTTCTTGTGAACACGACTGGAGATGACCCACTGAGTAGGTAGTGCTAACTGACTAGAAACGGTTATGCTAACTGATTGGATCTATGCTCATCATGACCATAATATTTATGTTGTGTTTGAAATTGTGAGTTTTTCTGCTTGTTGATTTGTTTGTTAAAATGTCTCTCTCATATGATGCTTGTTTCTTTCGTCAGATTACCAACACAGTTGTACTGATAATGAAGGCTGAGCAAATCCATACAATAATGCCAGTAAGAATAGTAATAATGATGCTTGTATTGATAATACTGTTGCTGATAATAATAAATTGATACTATTGTAGCTGGATTTGATTATTCGACTGTTTGATCCTCTAGCTGCTCGTTCGTCCGTTCTTTTATTCGGTCATTCATCAAATGGACAGTTTTGGTGTTTAGAGATGGATTGACATGAGATGCTACTGTTGCTGTCGCTGTCGATGTCTCTCAAGTTTATTTCTTGAGGATGCTGATGATTCAGCGACAGTTACTTACTACAATACGTCCACCAATTCACAGCTATTCAGTGCAGTTCAAAAATAAATATAGTTGAACTTATTTCAAGGCGATTCAACAATACCACTACCAATAGTAATAATAACAATATCAATGCTGAAATGAATAAATACATCAATAATTATAGTGATATTAATAACGATAGTAATACCAACAATACCTCTCATATCAGAATAATAAATTCTTCAGTGTATATAAATAATTTGAAGATAGCATTGATGAATAATTTCATCAACTGCTGTCTTCAATTGGCCTTTGTCAACTTACTTTACTCTCCTTTTATTCTTCTTTTTCTGAGCTCTCGATTCTTGATATAAACCGATTTTATATCGGCAAATAATGCAACCAGCAGGTATGTACTCGTACATATCTAAAAACATAAACAGTGGAAACTAATGCTATCAGAAGGGCAACATCAGCACACACCCAGCATTGATGACCATCAGATCAATGATCAATCCAAACTTACAGTCAAATTGAATTCTTTTCATTCATTTCTGAACAGTTAGTCGTTTTCAGTTAAGCTCGTTTCGCATCATCTCGAATCTTGCCTTGACGCCAGCCTTTCCTTATTCTGACAATCGTTTTTCATTTTTTCACCAAATTTATTTTCTAACCATCGTGCTCCTTATCCTTATCACTGCCCTAATCAATTTTGTTGGTTAATTTGGTGCAGCTGCTTTTGCTTTTGATATAGCTTCTATTCAAACGACTCCTCCTTTCTTCAGCCACTTCATCTCATTTCAAAAAAATTCAGTTCAGCCTCCAATCTACCCTCACTCCCAATAATAATTAACATGAATATATTGTATTAGTATATTCTATATTCATCAAATAAATATAAGCATATGCATATTCACAAACATATTGTTATGTATTCATCAGCTGAAATCATTTCAATCTTCGGACAATTCAATATGTATTATATATAATAGCACATCTATGCATTCATCCATTCCGTGCCCATCCATCTCATACTGCATCCATTCAAGCATCGACAATCATCCAATCAAAACCTATCTCTTCATCCTCTTCTTATCCAACAATTCATTCAACAATTCAATTCAACCTCTCCTCTCGACTCTCGAAACATACCCAACATCACATATTATCTTCACCTTCATTTTCATCTTCATCTTCTTATCCATCGTTTTATCTATCTTATTTATCTACCTTACCTTAACTTAACTCCTTTTAACTCAATCATTCTTTGCTTACTCCTCCTCATCACTTAACTGCTTTTATCCATCCACCCATCCATTTATCCCATCTCATTTTATCCTATTCTTACCTCACCTCAACTCACCGATCCATTCTGCATCATAAGCCTAAACTCCTCCTTGCAGATTGATATAAAGAACGACGAAGAGGTCTAAACAAGAAGTGAGCATGCATACAAGCTTACTTACTTGCTACATACTCTCAGCTATCATCTCCATCCATCCACCCATCCATCCACTTGAAATACATCATCCATCTGCATAACCCACTACTGATATTAAGCCTCTCACTACTACTGTCACTAATGAAACGACACGACCCGACTCGAATTGATTCCACTCAATTACATCACACCGTATTCTTGTTCATACCCTCATTCTTCTTCTTCTCACCCGTTCTTTATCATTATAATTATCATTCGTGTGTTACCATTATCCTTTTCGTCAGCCTTGTAACATTATATCGTATCATATCATCAATTCAAAATTACATCAGCACTACTCATAATTTCATCGATGAGACAGTTATTTCCATCTCAAGAGATAATACCAATGATGATAATGATAATACCATTTCCACCATTATTATAATATCAAGATTACAAACGTTGACTACTGATAATCTGTTGTTCCGTTCATCTTCACTCTTTTGTTTTTTTTGTGCACATGTGATAAAAACTTTGCGACATGGTGCAAAGTTTATCATCTTAAAAACTTCCTTCAAGTGATGTGATAAATGAGGTGCTAAGATAAGTATTTAAAAACTTAGGCCACTGAAAATTGTTAAGATCTAATTTCTCGATATTGTTTCTATCTTGCTGCTACACTTTAACTTCTGCTCTTTCGAATCCGTATATTTTTTAGCATTCTTTGAGATGTGAGGCATTACTGTGAGCTTCTTCTTTGAGATTTTAATACATTGTCACTGAAATCTCAATCATTCATCATTGGACTTATCATATGATCAAAATTCTTGCTTCGCTCAAACTTCCACTTCAACCTTTGACATTCATCAGTATGTACTTCGTTATTTCGAATGGTGGCGCACGAAGGTCGAAAATTGTTGGGGCAGAAATATTTTTTCCCTAGCTGATGTTGAAGATTAAGCAAAAATCTTAGTCTCAGTTAAGTTCCAGACTGAAGTGAGCCTACATTATGAAATGCAATTTAAAATAACGAATGGAAGCATACGAAGTCAATATAAGAGATGAATTACTTATTATTTGAGAAGGAAAAAATCATCCTAATAAATATTTGAGAAAGCTTGATTGATGATGCATATGTATTTCAGTTGACTGTTAAATGAACTGCATGAATGAATTATTCACCTAAGCAAACTCAACAAGGTTAATATTAGTGGATTACTTATTATTTGGTACAAATTTTAAGCAAGATAAGGTAAACTGACGATTTCCAGTCGCACGATATCGACACGGTTATAGAATAGATTGTCACCGTTCGAGAAAGTATGAAAGGGAATATAATATGACAATAGTGTTTTGGAAGATAAATCGATATGTGATTGTCAACAAAAACGCTTCCAAGAAAAAACAATGAAGGAGTGATCGGATGATTGAATATTGACCGATACATATCGTCGTTGTTGCTTACATACAACATTCAATCAATGCAGCAGAAAGATGAGTTAGCCTATTAGTCTGTACCATTCTTTCCTTCTATTTCGATCCCGTTCTATCTCATACAATGATTAACTTAAAATAAAATACATAAACGCACTGATGGGTAACCAAATGACGATGATACCATATGAAATATGGTAGCAAATGCATGAATGAATCAACGAGTGAGGATGATTGAATGGTGATTATTATAATGATGAATTTGTAAGTCGAAAGGAGAAAACTGCGGGTAATAGCTCTAAATATCTAAGATGATGCGAAAGTGATAAAATAAAATTTTCTCTCCGATTTCTAAACGTTGTTTAATTGTGGTTTTCGTTGGTTGCAAACCACTCCATGCAAAATTCCATCCAAAAATACTGCACCTGCAGTTGGTGCACAACGCTCGAACCTTTCAGTACAGCAATAAACTGAGTAATCCTTGTTGCTCAATCTTTCAGTTTTTTCTCCGACGGATAAGAATGATTCAGCTCATCGTGGAATTCCTTGTGGAATTACACCGCAACTGAACCACATTCCGAGCTGCACGAGCCTCTCGAACTTTTCAGTATGGCAATAAGCGCTTGTTGCCACCGAGCGTTCTTCCTTGTCGTTCATTGTTGCTAGATTTTTCTGCTTGATTATTGGTGCAAAAGACAAAAATTATTCAAATTTGTCAGAAAAAAACAAATCTCTATGAAATTTGTTTCCTTATTTGTGAATCTCCTAGAGAATTTCCATTTCAAGAAAAGTAATATACCATTATCGCTGAAATATCACAGGGATCGTTTTGTTCTTTTTTGGACAAAGTTGAATCATTTCTGCCTTGCACACTAAAAGCCGAAAGAAAAAATTTCGGAAACAGCGAAGAACGCTCGGTGGCAATAAGCGCTTACTGCCGTAATGAAAAATTTGAGCATCTCACGCAGCTCCGGATATGGTTTAGCTGCAGCGAAATTTTAGAACGAGTCCTATAAATTGAATCAATTTTACTCGTTGCTCCGAAATTTGGCGCAAAAAAGCATCGAATAATGAAGCAATTACAAGAAATGCTCAATTTGCTGTTGCACTTAGAAGTTCGAGCACTTTGTGCCAATTCCAGGTGCACTAATTTTGACTGGTATTTTGCATAGAGTAGTTTTCAAACAACATGAAGCAGAACGGTCTGGTATTTAAAAATCAATGATGGTCGTTTTTTGTGTCACCCTACTAGATATATAATAGATGAATCCATGTTTAGAAATACGGATAGACAGGTAGGCAAATAAGTAGATAGATCCAAAGGTAACGTTGTATGAAGGATTAGGATTGGATGATAGACGGATGTGTGGGTATCGTAATAGCTGTTGTTAGTTGCTTAGTAGCTGCGATGATTTGATGAAATATTGCTGTGCTCATTGGTTGAATAGATAGATGGATGCACAGATAGGTGAATAGATGACTGAATGAGTGCGTCTATGGATGGATGAATTTGATTGGATATACGTTTTTGATGAAGATAATTTTAAACGACGACGATCCTCAATGAGCGTTATTCAATTCAAGCTTGTACTCATTCGATTATTCGGAACATTGCTATCATTTTATCAAATTTCCACTGATCTGTTACGATACTGTTAATTATTATTGCAACATATATATGCCGATTACTAGTGCTATTTTTTAAATTCTCAAAATTTTGATCGGAGCTTTTTGAAATTATAATATAAACGTCATTCTGACGAAATGTAATACAAGTTGAATTCTTCACTCCATGAGATATTTTGAAATTATTGCCATCTATGTGTGAATGCATATTCATAATACCGATCTGTTCCCGTTTTTTTTTTGTTTCATTGATGATGCTCAGCTGCGAGAATGAATATTTCTAAAATTCATTTGATTTTTTACATTTATTGTGCTGCTTTTCTTCGCTTTACTCAAATATTAATTTATGTATTCATGATTTGACCACCTTATAATTTATTACATGAACATAATTTTTTATTATTCACACTCTTATTGCACATATGATTTGAGTGATACTCAAACATTTGATCTGCTTAAATAATATTTTACCTAATGAACTGTCAGCGATAACAACAATAATAACAGTATAATATTTTAATAATAATAATAATTTTGATTGATGCAGATGAGATATACCAACAATTCTCAATTATAGGTCATCATGAGCATGGATTCTGATTTCTTGAGATGCGTTGAGGTGCGGCAAAATGACGATCAAAGCAGTTCCTTATGGACGAAATCAAAGGTGGAATCTGGTCGACTAATTGGTGTCTTAGATAAGGTTAGTAACACACGACGAATGATCGCAATAATCCTATAACAGTGGTTCTCAACCTCTCTCTCCCCCCCCCCCTCCACGCACTCCTACAAAACTTTAAGATGTTCTCGCATCCCCTACAACATCCACTTTGTATCCCTCATCCACTACAGTAAATATTTGTAGTGTATACCATTAGAGTACATCTTAACATTTTCCTAACTTACTTTACACACATGTATGCGTTGAACTCCGTCCTCGCCTATTTTAACGTATAAAAAATAAAACCGTCTCTTGCAACCCATCTCGCACCACTTGGAGATGCGAACACTCCCGGTGAGAAACCGTGTTGCATAAATAATGGTAGCAATTTGTTAATTAGCTATGCTCATAATCATGATAAACCTCACACTGATGCTGGCCAATGAAGGATTCCACAAAGGGACTGCCACGATTCAGCAATTCAATACTCCTTTGTTTATTTATTAGTTTCAAAGAAATCCTGTTAGTGGAGGAACATGAATTTATTCTATTACATGAATTGAATTACTTTTACAAATTGGGTGAAAATTGATAATACAGTGAATGAATGAATAAACGACTAAACAAATAAATATACCGATTAAGGTTTGAACAACAAATCAAATAAAATAGCAATAATAATAATATAGTCTCTTAAGTATTATACCCAAGTCAATTGAAATAAAACTGTTAGGTATTACAAATTGATTGTTTGTATTTCATTTATGAATGATCGAATTGTCCGTCCATTGAGATTATCATAAGTATTATTATCAATCTAATTGAAAATACAAACAGCTGTAAACAGATCATCATCGGTTGCCCCTCAATGATACCACTCACTAGATCCTCCTTATTTTTCATTCCTCATTTCGGAAAAAACGGCAAATATTTCCTTTCGTGCATAAATTATCAGCCCACCCACTTGGCTCTTCCTTGATTTAATATTCATAAATTATTATTACTATTGCCACATATTACCATTTTCATTTAAAATAGTGTTTTCATGCTTGATGCATGTTTTCTTCATCATTTTATCACGAAAAAAAAAACACACTAGCTTTCCATTGATATCATTTCGTCTCCTCATTCAAATCTTCCCAGCAATGTCTATCCAAATAAATAATTAAACCTTGCGTATTTATATTCTCAAAAGATTCATGTACCATAACTCATTTGCAATTTGAATAATTTCCAAAATGCTCAGACTAAATCACATACAAATTTAGCATTACTAAGTTATGGAATTCATAATCTGTGAGTGAGTGAGATTTTTTCAATGAATTTCATATCGAATGTACTTCCACTCATAGATACTCAATGACGCATGCTTAATTTATGTATGTAATGTATTCGACACCTTAAGTGCTATTAGAACCGAATTAAAATTTGCTACGCTCAATAAACATCAGTCAGTATTCATTTTGCACTTTGAAATTTTATCTAATTTGTTGATTTGACGATTGCATATATATATGAATATATATATATATATATATATATATATATATATATATATATATATATATATATATATATATATATATATATATATATATATATATATATATATATATATATATATATATATGTAATAAAAATATTGTTAGCCAGCGTAGTGGATCGGTAGTTAAGGTCGGTCGGAAAGTATCTTTTCGGAAGTGGTAATGCGCTTGCGATGATTATGAGTTGTAGTAATAATAGTTTGGGCGCAATTGTCATACGAATGAATGAAGATAAGAAGAAAGCTCTCTCCTGCATTATAGCAAGAATGATAATAAGGCAGTGAAACGAGCAGCATCAAAAGCAGTTATAATAGGTACGTAAAGCAAAGAAAGCATGCAGCATCAAGCACATTTAAGACATACATCAAACATATTTAAGACTGCAGATACAACAAAGAAGGCATATGAAATGCATACTATAAGCATGAATCTTTTATGCTAAGAACATATTTGTACACAGATAAAGATTGATAGGTAGATAGGTAGGTAAGATGTATTCTCTGTCATGTCCATGTGTATGTATATGCATTTAAATATATCTTTCGTCACATGTCAGAATATACTTCATTCATCTATATAATAATGTTGTTCAAGCGAACCTCACAATCATAATCGTAATTCTTTCTCATCGTAATCATTATTGCCGTCATCATCAGCATCGTAATCATCCTCATCATCTCTTCAGTATAACTACTGCTCACCGGAAGCTTTGTAGTGAACAACAGCCCAGCTAAAAGCGGCCAGTTTACCAAGGTGGTGCTGTCGTTTACTGGTAGCATTTGCTTTAACTGTTTGTTAGTTAAGCTAGGGACAGAGCTGCTTCCAATGTAGTCATAATCATCGTGGGGACCAAGTTAATGCAGCTGCTGATGTCTTAAAGTCAGTGTCTGATGATGATGATAATAGAGGAATACAGGTGGATGAATAGATGATGGATTTTCTTTAGGTTGTACTTACGAAGCTGCTGCAAGATGTTAGTGATATAACCGTTAAACGATGACTCAAGCAAGTTTCAACTTGTCTGCTGCCTTTCACTTCTTTTGAGTGAGTGATCACCAAGAATAATTTCCAGCTACTTACCTGTCTGTCGTCAATCTGTCATTAGTACTTAGCTATATGCATGCTTGGATCACGTTCACTGGATATAGACGCAGGTGAATGAATCAACAAATGAATCAATGCACACAAAAACACAAGTTTTTAGACTAGATAAACCAACTTAGAGAGTCAAATAAGATAGTTATCATATCACATAAAGGATGAAGAAGCTCACGATTAACTTTCAACATTACCATGAACAATCTCTAATAACTATCACAAACAGCCTTTCAATCTTGCTACCAGACATCAAAACATTTATTAGACACTGTTATTTAGCTGAGATATTATCACGTTCAGACATCCCCAAAGTGATTAGAGACCGTCGCATCAGACAGTCATACGTCTTTCGTAAACAACTAATAAGAGTTACATTTGAAAAGCACCGTATACCTAATGTCAGTTGATAAGTGAATACATGAGAACTTTTATACTACATTGAACGTTATCAAATTATTTATTTGCTTACTCATGAATGCTTCTGAAAGAAATGAATAAATAAAGAAACACCTCATGTAGTACCATTGAACAATATTCTATGGTAATAATTTTAGGTTGCCTCATTTTTCATGTTCATTGGCACAAATCAATGCTTTTTATTGATTTGACTGTTCTTCTGCATTAGTTGATACTACAAAGATTTCATGATCAGTATTCATCATCATTATTGGCATCAGTGTTGCTATTACTATCACCGGCATTATTACCTTTGTTACTGCTATCAAGACCAGTGTCATTGCTGTTGCATTCGTTTCTGCAATCAATCTGTGAACTGATTCCAGAAAGCAATCAATGATGCGAACGCGCTACTTCTTCTCAGTTTAATACGACCGATTCCAAACGCATCGAAAGATTGTGTCAATGTTATGGTTCGATTCATACAACATAAGGTTAGACAGTCTACTAATACTGCTTACTGCTGTTTTAACAACATTATGATATTGGAACCAGTGGAAAATTGCGATTAAAAATTTTTATCCACACATTTTTGGAAATGGTGTATCTAAGAATGCACTATCGAATATCCTTAAACAATTAAGTGAATAAAGCGTTGTTAATGAAATATATGAGCTAAAAGGAATAGTAATGAAATCTGAAGAATGATGCTAGTTGCTTCAGCAGTTTTTTTAATAATGCAGGTGAACAAATCTTATTCGAAATGATCAAATACATTATGTTCATGTTTAATACATTATGCTTGCATTATTTATTTATAATATATTCTCATTATGATGCTGATTGGTCGTTGCACAACCATTATCCATCGTTATCGTTTCTTATTCGAAGATTATCATCTTTAGATCATTAATGATCACTGCATTGTTTTTTACCATTATTTTGATTACTGCCATTGACTCGCTTATTGTAAGTGATGTCCTCAACGTCCATCATCGCCAAACCACATGTAAACGTATGCACAATACCAATCCACAGCATACAGCTTTATTCATCCATCTATGCATCGGTCAAATCCCGTTTGCCGCCCGCCTTATTGCAGTCTTCCCTTCCTTGCTTCAGCGTTCACCTGTCCTTTAATGACCTTTAGAACAATGAATACAATTATCCCGCTTCTATCGCAACCCACCTCACCTCATTACCTTGCATGATCCAATCAACTCAAATCTTCTCCTTCTCCTTATCCCGTTTATTTCATTACCATCTATCACCTATTTTCTCATCATCATCATTAAACAATCAAAACTAAATCTCTCATTGATTTCTTCTCATTATAACTCCCATTCATTCATTCATGTATCCTTCCTTCCTTCACTATAACAACGAGCACGTTCAGGAAACAACAGCAACACATGTGCTATATTCACATAATAACAATAATAATAAGAATGATAATAATAATGCCTTAATTACTTCGGTTGTTCGTTGTCTTCCAAGAAACATGCAATCAGGTAACATCATACGTCATTTAATTCAAAAGCAGATAATGCTCGTAGCTTTGGACTTGAGCTCGCATTAGCTTGCATTATTTATGCGATTATTGATCATTCCTTATTGATCAATGACGCAGTATTGAATTCAAAACAGATCAAATTTATTTTATTGAGAAAAGTGCAGGGGTCAAAAAGTACGTATACGCATGGTTGGTTGTTAATTACATAAGTTTACTTCAAAATGCTTCCTTTAATCATGCAAGAGTGCAGATAAATATCATTAATGATATGAATGTAATATTATCGAATATTAGGAAATACCTGGTAATATTAGGTAATTATGCAATATTAGGCGATAATGTGATATTAGGTGAGATGATATTGATAATGTAATACTTACGTAACTTATGAAATATGTACATAAATAAATACATGCTTGATATGTTGCTACTGCTCTAATAGCTAATAAATTACAAAAATGAAAAATGACAATATGTGAGCTTGCTGACGAACATACATACATTCTACTATACAAATCTATAAAATCTTCGAGAAAGCATTGGTGATGAATTCTCATCAACGATCGTACGATGAAATCGTCATAATACGTTTCGTTAGCAGAACCTCATCACCACCACCAACTGCACTGCTTTACACTCACTCAAAAATTCGAAATGTAGGTGTGTATTCAAACGAGTCGTGAAATTGATGAAAACGAACGACTTATAGCAGACCGCACAATTTCAATGGACGATTATTGGCGAGAACATCCTCGACAAGATGAAAGGTCAGTTTGCCAGTCTCTAAACAAGAGCAGCCATTTTTCTTTGATTAATTCATTCTCTTCTTTACGTATTTATTAAATCAATTGTTTTTGAAGTTAATCCATCCAGTTCAATTCTGTTAAACTCAATCGGCCATTGTCATCATTAATATCATTATCATTCTCACTTGCAGTTCAAACGTTCAACCATTTATTTACCTTATTGTTCACGTTCATCCATCATCAATCCATGAAATCTATTCAATTATCTAACTTTCCATTATCCAATCAAATCAATCATCTCTTTCCCCTTTCACTTTTTACCCTTGGCACAGATTTTCACATCCTTTGCACTCCCTTAGGGCATTCAGTTATTCAATTGAATAGCAGCATATACAACCAACCAACGGAACACATATGCGACTGCTAGTGGCGTTGACTGCTGTTATGACTGAATAAGATCTGATCTGATATCATAACTGTGATAAGGTTGCTCATACTGATACGTTTTATAACGTGTTAATATTGGTCGAATTCAAGCACACTCTTGTCTGCAATTGGTTTATTCATCTACTGTTTGCCTGAGTGTTCGGGAGTGGTCATCTTCGTTTTTGGTTGACTATTGTTCATAATTATCAATATCATTTTAATTACCATCATCAACATATCATTTATCACACGCAAAGCTTCCAACCTCCTATGACATTTAACCCCACCTTCCCAGCCGTATAAAACACGGTGTCCAATCCAGTTTTTACATCATTTAATTTGTGTTTGATTCAATTCGGCCATGATGATCCATCCCTTCCTGGATTGCAGTTCATTTCCATCGCCAGTATCATTACAATAAATACCGCACTCGTTATTTTCATCCTATTAACTATAGAAATATTCGACCATTATCATCTTTGCTTATGACCGAATGAGGTAGATGAACATGCATATATAGGTGTTTTGTGTATTATTCTATTTGCCTGTAGTAGCCACTCACAAGTTTATTCTCCTCAAATAACATTGAGCCTCTTAGAAGCAGTTAGCGTTAGATAACAGACGGATGAATAGTATTTTCAAGTCTGTCAGTATTACTAGAGCAAGATCTGGTTTACTTCGTTTCTGGTTTACTTCGACCTTACATCGAGGATGAATTGACTCGGTTAGCTATGGTCCATGCATGCGACGATCTCAGAAAATTGACTTGAGCGCGGCTAATAAGCTTATTCACCACTCAAATTTGAACTGTGAGCTGTTTCCACCCCTTGGCAGGTATATACTCGAAAAATCTTGAAATAGCTACGCCTCAGTTGATTACAGTTACTTTAATCATTTCGTATGTTTGTTCAAGACTCTCATCAAATATGTAGATCGACTCATTTCAGAATATGCGATTCTTCGCTTTGTGTATCCACGTTTGTCCTATTAATTTAACTAATTGTTTTTTTGCATTGCTAACTTACAACCAATAATGATACAATCAATAAGAATAATGCGATAATGATTTTAATGAATGACATCTTATCATCTGATTTACTTAATACTCATCATTATTATTGGTGGTTCTTAGCGCGTAACATTGTTTTTTATTTTCAAAATCTAATCATCTATCTCATTATATCGTCATCAAATCAATTATCCTATCATTACATCATGACTATTGTCATCATCAACATCTTTTCATAACTAATGCGTGATTATTTTTTCATGAAGATAATATTAATGACAGTTAGTAATAATAATACATTCGCAATAAATTTCACTTTCATTCCACTTGTCCCACTAACCCATATTACGCCATCGATTCAACATTCGTTTCACTCTCACTTTCATTATCTTTCAATCAAATCAAATCTCTTTTTCAAGTTGTTTTTTTCGTTTGTTTGTTTTCTCCACTGTCATCATCAATCTTGTTTTGTAATCCACTTGCGCATCGTCATCATCTCGACCATCATCTTTATTGTAAATTCATTTCAATATTCTTATCTTATCAGTGCAGTTGTCATTTCTGCTTGTGGATTAACCGACGGTGGTCAAGGCTAATGCATACTTTCATCTATCCACAATATGGGTGACGTGCACAGTCTCGGTGCAAACTGAATAACGATAGTTCGCTCAACTTTGCGATTTTTACTAATATTATGATAATTGTTTCTGTTACCATTATCGCTAAGTTTCAAATGCATTAAAGAACTACGTATTTCAATCACACGATCACCAAGAGACAGTCATTCAAAATTTACGTTTCTTATTCATTCCTCAGTTAATTCACACTGATCAAATTACTTCATAAGTGATCTTGAAGTGATTCGATCTTGCTGACATATTTTTAGGCAGAAATTCGTGGAAAGTTGTCACTGAATAAGAAGTGAAGCAAAACTGCTAGCAAACTAGTCTAGTATTGTCATTTCAGTCGATCGTTGCTCTTCGAAGTTGATGTGAAAACGTACGATAATCGGTGAACGTTCATGGAGTGTTGCACGCTGTTTGTCGTGCACATTATGAATCTCTGTCGTGTGCGGCATCTGTTGACTCTGCGGCTCTGATGTTGTTGTGTTGGCTCTTCTCTGCGCTGGTGGCTCTGGCGTTCTCGTGTTGCTCTCTCTGCTCTGTTTGGTGCCGTCTGGTCTGTTCGTGCGGCTGGGTCACCTGGTTTGGCGCTGCGCCTGGCGGCTCGGCTGGGTTCTGTCTCTGTTGCTCTCTCTCTCTCCCCCTCCTCTCGGCTCGATGTCTGCCGTGGCATGCGTGGCGGCGCCTGCGGTCGGCGGCGACTCGTGGCGCTCTCTGCGCGGTTGTTTCGGGCGTGCGTGGCGTTGCTCTCTGCATGGCGTCTGGTTGCGTCCTCTCTGCTCTCTGGGGTGTGTTGTGCGCTCTGTGCTGGCGTTCGCCTGTGGTGGTGATCACGACCGCGT